>CAJQUW010010457.1:0-47305 GCA_907163375.1 Prostheceraeus crozeri
CGGCAGCCAGCACGAGTTTCTGCAGGGAACGAGGCCGAAAATGAGACTTTCACAGAATGATGTGCACCTCATAGTCCGGCAGCCAGCACGAGTTTCTGCAGGGAACGAGGCCGACAATGAGACTTTCACAGAATGATGTACACCTCATAGTCCGGCAGCCAGCACGAGTTTCTGCAGGGAACGAGGCCGACAATGAGACTTTCACAGAATGATGTGCACCTCATAGTCCGGCAGCCAGCACGAGTTTCTGCAGGGAACGAGGCCGAAAATGAGACTTTCACAGAATGATGTGCACCTCATAGTCCGGCAGCCAGCACGAGTTTCTGCAGGGAACGAGGCCGACAATGAGACTTTCACAGAATGATGTACACCTCATAGTCCGGCAGCCAGCACGAGTTTCTGCAGGGAACGAGGCCGACAATGAGACTTTCACAGAATGATGTGCACCTCATAGTCCGGCAGCCAGCACGAGTTTCTGCAGGGAACGAGGCCGACAATGAGACTTTCACAGAATGATGTACACCTCATAGTCCGGCAGCCAGCACGAGTTTCTGCAGGGAACGAGGCCGAAATGAGACTTTCACAGAATGATGTACACCTCATTGTCCGGCAGCCAGCACGAGTTTCTGCAGGGAACGAAGCCGACAATGAGACTTTCACAGAATGATGTACACCTCATAGTCCGGCAGCCAGCACGAGTTTCTGCAGGGAACGAGGCCGACAATGAGACTTTCACAGAATGATGTACACCTCATAGTCCGGCAGCCAGCACGAGTTTGTGCAGGGAACGAGGCCGACAATGAGACTTTCACAGAATGATGTACACCTCATAGTCCGGCAGCCAGCACGAGTTTCTGCAGGGAACGAGGCCGAAAATGAGACTTTCACAGAATGATGTGCACCTCATAGTCCGGCAGCCAGCACGAGTTTGTGCAGGGAACGAGGCCGACAATGAGACTTTCACAGAATGATGTACACCTCATAGTCCGGCAGCCAGCACGAGTTTGTGCAGGGAACGAGGCCGAAAATGAGACTTTCACAGAATGATGTGCACCTCATAGTCCGGCAGCCAGCACGAGTTTCTGCAGGGAACGAGGCCGACAATGAGACTTTCACAGAATGATGTACACCTCATAGTCCGGCAGCCAGCACGAGTTTGTGCAGGGAACGAGCCGAAAGTGAGATCATAGTCCGGCAGCCAGCACGAGTTTCTGCAGGGAACGAGGCCGACACTGAGACTTTCACAGAATGATGTACACCTCATAGTCCGGCAGCCAGCACGAGTTTCTGCAGGGAACGAGGCCGACAATGAGACTTTCACAGAATGATGTACACCTCATAGTCCGGCAGCCAGCACGAGTTTGTGCAGGGAACGAGGCCGACAATGAGACTTTCACAGAATGATGTGCACCTCATAGTCCGGCAGCCAGCACGAGTTTGTGCAGGGAACGAGGCCGAAAATGAGACTTTCACAGAATGATGTACACCTCATAGTCCGGCAGCCAGCACGAGTTTCTGCAGGGAACGAGGCCGACAATGAGACTTTCACAGAATGATGTACACCTCATAGTCCGGCAGCCAGCACGAGTTTCTGCAGGGAACGAGGCCGACAATGAGACTTTCACAGAATGATGTGCACCTCATAGTCCGGCAGCCAGCACGAGTTTCTGCAGGGAACGAGGCCGACAATGAGACTTTCACAGAATGATGTACACCTCATAGTCCGGCAGCCAGCACGAGTTTCTGCAGGGAACGAGTCCGACAATGAGACTTTCACAGAATGATGTACACCTCATAGTCCGGCAGCCAGCACGAGTTTCTGCAGGGAACGAGGCCGAAAATGAGACTTTCACAGAATGATGTGCACCTCATAGTCCGGCAGCCAGCACGAGTTTCTGCAGGGAACGAGGCCGACAATGAGACTTTCACAGAATGATGTGCACCTCATAGTCCGGCAGCCAGCACGAGTTTGTGCAGGGAACGAGGCCGAAAATGAGACTTTCACAGAATGATGTACACCTCATAGTCCGGCAGCCAGCACGAGTTTCTGCAGGGAACGAGGCCGACAATGAGACTTTCACAGAATGATGTACACCTCATAGTCCGGCAGCCACAACGAGTTTCTGCAGGGAACGAGGCCGACAATGAGACTTTCACAGAATGATGTGCACCTCATAGTCCGGCAGCCAGCACGAGTTTCTGCAGGGAACGAGGCCGAAAATGAGACTTTCACAGAATGATGTGCACCTCATAGTCCGGCAGCCAGCACGAGTTTCTGCAGGGAACAAGGTCGAAAATGAGACTTTCACAGAATGATGTACACCTCATAGTCCGGCAGCCAGCACGAGTTTCTGCAGGGAACGAGGCCGACAATGAGACTTTCACAGAATGATGTACACCTCATAGTCCGGCAGCCAGCACGAGTTTGTGCAGGGAACGAGGCCGACAATGAGACTTTCACAGAATGATGTACACCTCATAGTCCGGCAGCCAGCACGAGTTTCTGCAGGGAACGAGGCCGAAAATGAGACTTTCACAGAATGATGTGCACCTCATAGTCCGGCAGCCAGCACGAGTTTCTGCAGGGAACGAGGCCGAAAATGAGACTTTCACAGAATGATGTGCACCTCATAGTCCGGCAGACAGCACGAGTTTGTGCAGGGAACGAGGCCGAAAATGAGACTTTCACAGAATGATGTACACCTCATAGTCCGGCAGCCAGCACGAGCTTCTGCACGGAACGAGGCCGAAATGAGACTTTCACAGAATGATGTACACCTCATAGTCCGGCAGCCAGCACGAGTTTCTGGAGGGAACGAGGCCGAAAATAAGACTTTTACAGAATGATGTACACCTCATAGTCCGGCAGCCAGAACGAGTTTCTGAAGGGAACGAGGCCCAAAATGAGACCCTCACAGAATGATGTACACCTCATAGTCCGGCAGTCAGCACGAGCATGCAGGGAACGCGGCCGACAATGAGACTTTCACAGAATGATGTACACCTCATAGTCCTGCAGCTAGCACGAGTTCTGCTGGGAACGAGGCCCGGAAAACAAATGAGACATTCACAGAATGATTACACCTCCATAGACCGCAGTCAGCACGATTATCTGCAGACGAGTCGTACAATGAGACTTTCACAAATGATGTACACCTCATTGTCCGCACCAGAGCGAGTTTCTGCAGGGAAGGAGCCGAAAATGAACTTTCACAAGAATGATGTACACCTCATAGTCCGGCATCCACACGAGTTTCTGCAGGGACACAAGGTCGAATATAGACATTCTACAGAATGAAAGTACACCTCATAGTCCGGCAGCCAGCACGATTTTTTGTGCAGGAACGAGGCGCGACATGAAACTTTCACAGAATATGTACACCACATAGTTCCGGCAGCCAGCACGATTTCTGCAGGGAACGAGAACCGAAAGTGTGTACTTTTCACAAATGATACACCACATAGTCGCGCAGCCCCAGCCCGAGTTTCTGCAGGGAACGAGGCCGAAAATGAACTACACAAATGATGTGCACCTCATAGTCCGCAGCCACACGAACATGCAGGAACGAGGCCGACAATGATACTTCACAGATGATGTACACCTCATAGTCCGCAGCCACACGAGCTTCTTGCAGGGTGAAAACGAGGCCGACAATGATACTATCACAGAATGATGTACACCTTCAAGTCCTGACCCACATGAGTTTCTGCAGTAATGAGAGCCGAAAGTGAACTCCCAAAGAATGATGTAACACCTCATAGTCCGTGCAGGCAGCACGAGTTTCTGCAGAACAGAGAACCGAAAGTGAGACTTTCACAGAATGATACTCACATAGTCCCCGGGGCAGCCAAAAGCGAGTTTCCTGCAGGAACGAGGCCGACATGAGACTTTCACAGAAGGAGTACACCGTCATAGTTCCGGGCACCACACGAGTTGTGCAGGGAACGAGCCGACAATGATACTTTCACAGCAATTGATAGCATACCTCATAGATCCGGTCAAGCCTAAGCACGAGTTTTATCTGCAGAACAAGGCCACGAACAATGAGACCCTTTCACAGCCAATGATGACACACCTCCATTTCGCGGCAGCCAGCCACGAGTTTTCTGCAGGGAACGAGGCCGACCTTTAAAAATAAACAAATGAAATAACTTTCACAGGAATGATGTGAATCCCGCTCATAGTCCGGCAGTCCAGCATAGAGTTTCTTGGCAGGGAACGAGGCCGGTAAAATGAGACTTACCACAGAATGATGTACACCTCATAGTCCTTCAGACAGCACGAGTTTGTGCAGGGAACGAGGCCGACAATGAGACTTTCACAGAATGATGTGCACCTCATAGTCCGGCAGCCAGAACGAGTTTCTGCAGGGAACGAGGCCGAAAATGAGACTTTCATCATCAGAATATTGCAACTCTCATAGTCCGTGCAGCCAGCACGGAGGTGTTCTGCAGGGAACGAGGTCCGAAAAAATGGAGACTTTCATTCACCGAATGATGTACACCTCATAGTCCGGCAGGCCAGCACGAGTTTTCTGCAGGGAACGAGGCCGCAAATGAGACTTTCACAACAGAAATTGATGCCGCACCTCATAGTCCGGCAGCCAGCACACAGTTTCTGCCAGGGAGACGAGGCCGACAATGAGACCTTTCAAAGAATGATGTACACCTCATAGCCGCAGCCAGGCACGAGTTTCTCGCAGGGTGAACGAGACCGAAAATGGAGACTTTCACAGAATGATTGTACACCTCATAGTCCGGCAGCCAGCACGAGTTTTTCTGCAGGGAACGAGGCCGACAATGAGACTTTCACAGAATGAGTGTACACCTCATAAGTCCGGCAGCAGCCAGCAACGCAGTTTTTCTGCAGGGAACGAGGGCCGAAAATGAAGACTTTCACAGAAATGAATGTGCACCTCATATCCGGCAGCCAGCACGATTTGTGCAAGGAACGAGGCCGAAAATGAGACTTTCACAGAATGATGTGTCACACTCAATAGTCCGGCAGGAAATAAAGAGCCAGCACGAGTTTCTGGCAGGGAACGAGGCCCAAAGTGAGACTTTCACAAGAATGAGGCACGGCTCATAGTCCTGCAGCCAGCAACGATTTTTTTCTGCAGGGAACGAGGTCCGACAATGAGAATCTTTCACAGAATGATTGTACACCTCGATAGTCCGGAAGCAGAGCCAGCACGAGTTTCTGCAGGGATGACGAGGCCGACAATTGAGACTTTCACAGAATGATGTACACCTCATAGTCAGGCAGCCAGCTCATGAGTTTCTGCAGGGAACGAGGCCGAAAATGAGACGTTCATCAGAGAATGATGTACACACCTCATAGTCCGGCAGCCAGCAACCGAGTTTCTGCAGGAACTCCAACGAGGGCCGAAAATGAGACGTTTCACAGAATGATGTACACCTCATAGTCCCCCGGCAGCAGCCAGCACGAGCTTCTGCAGGGAACGAGGCCGAAAATGAGACTTTCACAGAATGATGTGCACCTCATAGTCCGGCAGTCCAGCACGAGTTTTCTTCTGCAGGGAACGAGGCCGACAATGTGAGACTTTCACAGAATGATGTACACCTCATAGTCCGGCAGCCAGCTGAGAGGTGGGGACGATGGGGTTAGGTTCTGCAGGAGGGGGGGGGGGGAGGGGGGGGAAGGGCCGGTGTGAAAATGAGAGAAAGCTTTGCAACGTGATCTGATTGTCACCAAGTGAGTGGGCGGGCGGGCCTGTGGCGATATTAGTAAGGCTGGGCCTCAAGGGAGGTGGCGGCAGCCAGCACGTGGGAGTTTCTGCAGGAACAAGGGCGGTGTACGGAATATGAACTTTCACAGAATGAAGTACTACCTCATAGTCCGGCAGCAAGCACGAGTTTGTGCAGGGAAGCGAGGCCGACAATGAGACTTTCACAGAATGATGTACACCTCATAGTCGGCAGCTAGCCAGCACGAGTTTTCTGCAGGAACGATGGCCGAAAATGAGACTTTCACAGAATGATGTACACCTCATAGTCCGGGCCAGCCCAGCACGAGTTTCTGCAGGGAACGAGCCGAAAATGAGACTTTCACAGAATGAGTGTACACCTCATAGTCCGGCAGCCAGCAACGAGTTTGTGCAGGGAACGAGGCCGACAATGAGACTTTCACAGAATGATGTGCACCTCATAGTCCGGCAAAGCAGCCAGCACGAGTTTCTGCAGGGAACGAGGCCGACAA
This sequence comes from Prostheceraeus crozeri, assembly GCA_907163375.1. Taxonomy (NCBI): domain Eukaryota; kingdom Metazoa; phylum Platyhelminthes; order Polycladida; family Euryleptidae; genus Prostheceraeus; species Prostheceraeus crozeri. Next base: position 6,221 of record CAJQUW010010457.1, read on the forward strand.
TGAGACTTTCACAGAATGATGTACACCTCATAGTCCGGCAGCCAGCACGAGTTTTCTGCAGGAACGAGCCGACAATGAGACTTTCACAGAATGATGTACACCTCATAGTCCGGCAGCCAGCACGAGTTTGTGCAGGGAACGAGGCCGAAAATGAGACTATCACAGAATGATGTACACCTCATAGTCCGTCAGCCAGCACGAGTTTCTGCAGGGAACAAGGCCGAAAATGAGACTTTCACAGAATGATGCGCACCTCATAGTCCTGCAGCCAGCACGAGTTTCTGCAGGGAACAAGGTCGAAAATGAGACTTTCACAGAATGATGTACACTAGAGGGTCATAGTCCGGCAGCCAGCACGAGTTTCTGCAGGGAACGAGGCCGAAAATGAGACTTTCACAGAATGATGTACACCTCATAGTCCGGCAGCCAGCACGAGTTTCTGCAGGGAACGAGGCCGACAATGAGACTTTCACAGAATGATGTACACCTCATAGTCCGGCAGCCAGCACGAGTTTCTGCAGGGAACGAGGCCGATAATGAGACTTTCACAGAATGATGTACACCTCATAGTCCGGCAGCCTGATCGAGTTTCTGCAGGGAACGAGGCTTAGAATGAGACTTTCACAGAATGATGTACACCTCATATCCTAGTCGGCAGCCAGCACGAGTTTCTGCAGGGAACGAGGCGAAAGTGAGACTTTCACAGAATGATGTGCACCTCATAGTCCGGCAGCCAGCACGAGTTCTTGCAGTGAACGAGGCCGAAAATGAGACTTTCACAGAATGATGTGCACCTCATAGTCCGGCAGCAGCCAGCACGAGTTTCTGCAGGGAACGAGGCCGACAATGAGACTTTCACAGAATGATGTACACCTCATAGTCCGCAGCCAGCACGAGTTTTCTGCAGGGAACGAGGCCGACAATGAGACTTTTTTGTTTTTTCTGGTTACTGTATTTTCTTTTATTTATTTGTCACGTCAACAGATATGAACAAAAAAATAAAAAAAACGCACCCAAAACACACCAAGAAGATACCAAATACCAAATGCAACAGCCAAAACTTTTTTTACTATATATCTAAACACAGCAAAAATAGAAAAAAAATCAAACAATCACAGAATGATGTACACCTCATAGTCCGGCAGCCAGCACGAGTTTCTGCAGGGAACGAGGCCGAAAATGAGACTTGCACAGAATGAGTACACCTCATAGTCCGGCAGCCAGCACGAGTTTCTGCAGGGAACGAGGCCGAAAATGAGACTTTCACAAGAATGATGTACACCTCATAGTCCGGCAGCCAGCACGAGTTTTCTGCAGGGAACGAGGCCGACAATGAGACTTTCACAGAATGATGTACACCTCATAGTCCGGCAGCCAGCACGAGTTTCTGCAGGGAACGAGGCCAACAATGAGACTTTCACAGAATGATGTACACCTCATAGTCCGGCAGCCAGCACGAGTTTGTGCAGGGAACGAGGCCGACAATGAGACTTTCACAGAATGATGTGCACCTCATAGTCCGGCAGCCAGCACGAGTTTCTGCAGGGAACGAGGCCGAAAATGAGACTTACACAGAATGATGTGCACCTCAAAGTCCGGCAGACAGCACGAGTTTGTGCAGGGAACGAGGCCGAAAATGAGACTATCACAGAATGATGTACACCTCATAGTCCGTCAGCCAGCACGAGTTTCTGCAGGGAATGAGGCCGAAAGTGAGACTTTCACAGAATGATGCGCACCTCATAGTCCTGCAGCCAGCACGAGTTTCTGCAGGGAACGAGGCCGACAATGAGACTTTCACCGAATGATGTACACCTCATAGTCCGGCAGCCAGCACGAGTTTCTGCAGGGAACGAGGCCGACAATGAGACTTTCACAGAATGATGTACACCTCATAGTCCGGCAGCCAGCACGAGTTTCTGCAGGGAACGAGGCCGACAATGAGACTTTCACAGAATGATGTACACCTCATAGTCCGGCAGCCAGCACGAGCTTCTGCAGGGAACAAGGTCGAAAATGAGACTTTCACAGAATGATGTGCACCTCATAGTCCGGCAGCCAGCACGAGTTTCTGCAGGGAACGAGGCCGACAATGAGACTTTCACAGAATGATGTGCACCTCATAGTCCGGCAGCCAGCAACAGTTTGTGCAGGGAACGAGGCCGACAATGAGACTTTCACAGAATGATGTGCACCTCATAGTCCGGCAGCCAGCACGAGTTTCTGCAGGGAACGAGGCCGAAAATGAGACTTACACAGAATGATGTGCACCTCAAAGTCCGGCAGACAGCACGAGCATGCAGGGAACGAGGCCGAAAATGAGACTATCACAGAATGATGTACACCTCATAGTCCGGCAGCAGCCAGCACGAGTTTCTGCAGGGAACGAGGCCGAAAATGAGACTTACACAGAATGATGTGCACCTCATAGTCCGGCAGCCAGCACGAGTTTCTGCAGGGAACGAGGCCGAAAATGAGACTTTCACAGAATGATGTGCACCTCATAGTCCGGCAGCCAGCACGAGTTTCTGCAGGGAAGGAGGCCGAAAATGAGACTTTCACAGAATGATGTACATCTCATAGTCCGGCAGCTAGCACGAGCTTCTGCAGGGAACGAGGCCGACAATGAGACTTTCACAGAATGATGTACACCTCATAGTCCGGCAGTCAGCACGAGTATCTGCAGGGAACGAGGCCGACAATGAGACTTTCACAGAATGATGTACACCTCATAGTCCGGCAGCCAGAGCGAGTTTCTGCAGGGAAGGAGGCCGAAAATGAGACTTTCACAGAATGATGTGCACCTCATAGTCCGGCAGCTAGCACGAGTTTCTGCAGGGAACAAGGTCGAATATGAGACTTTCACAGAATGATGTAAACCTCATAGTCCGGCAGCCAGCCCGAGTTTCTGCAGGGAACGAGGCCGACAATGAGACTTTCACAGAATGATGTACACCTCATAGTCCGGCAGCCAGCACGAGTTTCTGCAGGGAACGAGGCCGAAAATGAGACTTTCACAGAATGATGTGCACCTCAAAGTCCGGCAGACAGCACGAGTTTGTGCAGGGAACGAGGCCGAAAATGAGACTATCACAGAATGATGTACACCTCATAGTCCGTCAGCCAGCACGAGTTTCTGCAGGGAATGAGGCCGAAAGTGAGACTTTCACAGAATGATGTACACCTCATAGTCCGGCAGCCAGCACGAGCTTCTGCAGGGAACAAGGTCGAAAATGAGACTTTCACAGAATGATGTGCACCTCATAGTCCGGCAGCCAGCACGAGTTTCTGCAGGGAACGAGGCCGACAATGAGACTTTCACAGAATGATGTACACCTCATAGTCCGGCAGCAGCCAGCACGAGTTTCTGCAGGGAACGAGGCCGAAAATGAGACTTTCACAGAATGATGTGCACCTCATAGTCCGGCAGACAGCACGAGTTTGTGCAGGGAACGAGGCCGAAAATGAGACTATCACAGAATGATGTACACCTCATAGTCCGTCAGCCAGCACGAGTTTCTGCAGGGAACAAGGTCGAAAATGAGACTTTCACAGAATGATGTACACCTCATAGTCCGGCAGCCAGCACGAGCATGCAGGGAACGAGGCCGACAATGAGACTTTCACAGAATGATGTACACCTCATAGTCCGTGAGCCAGCATGAGTTTCTGCAGGGAATGAGGCCGAAAGTGAGACTCTCAAAGAATGATGTACACCTCATAGTCCGGCAGCCAGCACGAGTTTCTGCAGGGAACGAGGCCGACAATGAGACTTTCACAGAATGATGTGCACCTCATAGTCCGGCAGCCAGCACGAGTTTCTGCAGGGAACGAGGCCGAAAATGAGACTTTCACAGAATGATGTACACCTCATAGTCCGGCAGCCAGCACGAGTTTCTGCAGGGAACAAGGCCGAAAATGAGACTTTCACAGAATGATGTGCACCTCATAGTCCGGCAGCCAGCACGAGTTTCTGCAGGGAACGAGGCCGAAAATGAGACTATCACAGAATGATGTACACCTCATAGTCCGGCAGCCAGCACGAGTTTCTGCAGGGAATGAGGCCGAAAGTGAGACTCTCAAAGAATGATGTACACCTCATAGTCCGGCAGGCAGCACGAGTTTCTGCAGGGAACGAGACCGAAAGTGAGACTTTCACAGAATGATACACCTCATAGTCCGGCAGCCAAAGCGAGTTTCTGCAGGGAACGAGGCCGACAATGAGACTTTCACAGAATGATGTACACCTCATAGTCCGGCAGCCAGCACGAGTTTGTGCAGGGAACGAGGCCGAAAATGAGACTTTCACAGAATGATGTGCACCTCATAGTCCGGCAGCCAGCACGAGTTTCTGCAGGGAAGGAGGCCGAAAATGAGACTTTCACAGAATGATGTACACCTCATAGTCCGGCAGCTAGCACGACTTTCCTCAGGGAACGAGGCCGAAATGAGACTTTCACAGAATGATGTGCACCTCATGGTCAGGGAGCCAGCACGAGTTTCTTCAGGGAATGAGGTCGACAATGAGACTTTCACAGAATGATGTACACCTCATAGTCCGGCAGCCAGAGCGAGTTTTTTGCAGGGAAGGAGGCCGAAAATGAGACTTTCACAGAATGATGTGCACCTCATAGTCCGGCAGCAACAACGAGTTTCTGCAGGGAACGAGGCCGACAATGAGACTTTCACAGAATGATGTACAACTCATAGTCCGGCAGCCAGCACGAGTTTCTGCAGGGAACGAGGCCGACAATGAGACTTTCACAGAATGATGTGCACCTCATAGTCCGGCAGCCAGCAATGATGTGCTCCTCATAGTCCGGCAGCCAGCACGAGTGTCTGCAGGGAACGAGGCCGAAAATGAGACTTTCACAGAATGATGTGCACCTCAAAGTCCGGCAGACAGCACGAGCATGCAGGGAACGAGGCCGAAAATGAGACTATCACAGAATGATGTACACCTCATAGTCCGTCAGCCAGCACGAGTTTCTGCAGGGAATGAGGCCGAAAGTGAAACTTTCACAGAATGATGTACACCTCATAGTCCGGCAGCCAGCACGAGCTTCTGCAGGGAACAAGGTCGAAAATGAGACTTTCACAGAATGATGTGCACCTCATAGTCCGGCAGCCAGCATGAATTTCTGCAGGGAACGAGGCCGACAATGAGACTTTCACAGAATGATGTGCACCTCATAGTCCGGCAGCAGCCAGCACGAGTTTCTGCAGGGAACAAGGTCGAAAATGAGACTTTCACAGAATGATGTGCACCTCATAGTCCGGCAGCCAGCACGAGTTTCTGCAGGGAACGAGGCCGACAATGAGACTTTCACAGAATGATGCGCACCTCATAGTCCTGCAGCCAGCACGAGTTTCTGCAGGGAACAAGGTCGAAAATGAGACTTTCACAGAATGATGTACACCTCATAGTCCGGCAGCCAGCACGAGCATGCAGGGAACGAGGCCGACAATGAGATTTTCACAGAATGATGTACACCTCATAGTCCGGCAGCCAGCACGAGTTTCTGCAGGGAATGAGGCCGAAAATGAGACTTTCACAGAATGATGTACACCTCATAGTCCGGCAGCCAGCACGAGTTTCTGCAGGGAACGAGGCCGAAAATGAGACTATCACAGAATGATGTACACCTCATAGTCCGTCAGCCAGCACGAGTTTCTGCAGGGAATGAGGCCCAAAGTGAGACTTTCACAGAATGATGCGCACCTCATAGTCCTGCAGCCAGCACGAGTTTCTGCAGGGAACAAGGTCGAAAATGAGACTTTCACAGAATGATGTACACCTCATAGTCCGGCAGCCAGCACGAGCTTCTGCAGGGAACGAGGCCGACAATGATACTATCACAGAATGATGTACACCTCATAGTCCGTCAGCCAGCATGAGTTTCTGCAGGGAATGAGGCCGAAAGTGAGACTTTCACAGAATGATGTACACCTCATAGTCCGGCAGCCAGCACGAGTTTCTGCAGGGAATGAGGCCGACAATGAGACTTTCACAGAATGATACACCTCATAGTCCGGCAGCCAGCACGAGTTTCTGCAGGGAACGAGGCCGACAATGAGACTTTCACAGAATGATGTACACCTCATAGTCCGGCAGCCAGCACGAGTTTGTGCAGGGAACGAGGCCGACAATGAGACTTTCACAGAATGATGTGCACCTCATAGTCCGGCAGCCAGCACGAGTTTCTGCAGGGAACGAGGCCGACAATGAGACTTTCACAGAATGATGTGCACCTCATAGTCCGGCAGCCAGCACGAGTTTCTGCAGGGAACAAGGTCGAAAATGAGACTTTCACAGAATGATGTGCACCTCATAGTCCGGCAGCCAGCACGAGTTTCTGCAGGGAACGAGGCCGACAATGAGACTTTCACAGAATGATGTACACCTCATAGTCCGGCAGCCAGCACGAGTTTCTGCAGGGAACGAGGCCGACACTGAGACTTTCACAGAATGATGTACACCTCATAGTCCGGCAGCCAGCACGAGTTTCTGCAGGGAACGAGGCCGAAAGTGAGACTTTCACAGAATGATGTACACCTCATAGTCCGTAAGCCAAAGCACTAGTTTCTTCTGCAGTGGAACGAGCCGAAAATGAGACTTTCACAGAATGATGTACACCTCATAGTCCGGCAGCCAGCACGAGCATGCAGGGAACGAGGCCGACAATGAGACTTTCACAGAATGATGTACACCTCATAGTCCGTGAGCCAGCATGAGTTTCTGCAGGGAATTAGGCCGAAAGTGAGACTCTCAAAGAATGATGTACACCTCATAGTCCGGCAGCCAGCACGAGTTTCTGCAGGGAACGAGACCGAAAGTGAGACTTTCACAGAATGATACACCTCATAGTCCGGCAGCCAGCACGAGTTTCTGCAGGGAACGAGGCCGAAAATGAGACTTACACAGAATGATGTGCACCTCATAGTCCGGCAGCCAGCACGAGCATGCAGGGAACGAGGCCGACAATGAGACTTTCACAGAATGATGTACACCTCATAGTCAGTGAGCCAGCATGAGTTTCTGCAGGGAACGAGGCCGAAAGTGAGACTCTCAAAGAATGATGTACACCTCATAGTCCGGCAGCCAGCACGAGTTTGTGCAGGGAACGAGGCCGACAATGAGACTTTCACAGAATGATGTGCACCTCATAGTCCGGCAGCCAGCACGAGTTTCTGCAGGGAACAAGGCCGACAATGAGACTTTCACAGAATGATGTACACCTCATAGTCCGGCAGCCAGCACGAGTTTGTGCAGGGAACGAGGCCGACAATGAGACTTTCACAGAATGATGTGCACCTCATAGTCCGGCAGCCAGCACGAGTTTGTGCAGGGAACGAGGCCGAAAATGAGACTTTCAAAGAATGATGTGCACCTCAAAGTCCGGCAGACAGCACGAGTTTGTGCAGGGAACGAGACCGGCAATGAGACTTTCACAGAATGATGCATACCTCATGGTCTGGCTAGTCTATGTCATGAGATAGTTGTAAACTTCATATTTTCATGAAATTTGGCCTATTTCCTAGAGGTTTATAAAATTTATCACCATTCAACGGTGGTGAAGCGTGTCAATTAAGTAGTGAAAGTCTTCCTGGCATCCTAGAGAGGAATGGTAGCAGTAAACACTTTGCGTACTAGCTAGTCTTTTGACATGAGATATTTAAACATCATATGATTCCCATGAAATTTGGCCTATTTTCCTATGAGTTTATAAAATTTTATCACCATTCAACGTGGTTTACGTGTCAATTAAGTATGAAAGTCTTTCCTTGGCATCCTAGAGAGGAAGTGGGTAGCAGTAAACTCTTTGCGTAGCTAGTCTATGTCCATGAGATAGTTGTAAACTTCATATTTTCATGAAATTTGGCCTATTTCCTAGAGGTTTATAAAATTTATCACCATTCAACGGTGGTGAAGCGTGTCAATTAAGTAGTGAAAGTCTTCCTTGGCATCCTAGAGAGGAAGTGGGTAGCAGTAAACTCTTTACGTAGCTAGTCTATGTCATGAGATAGTTGTAAACTTCATATTTTCATGAAATTTGGCCTATTTCCTAGAGGTTTATAAAATTTATCACCATTCAACGGTGGTGAAGCGTGTCAATTAAGTAGTGAAAGTCTTCCTTGTCATCCTAGAGAGGAAGTGGGTAGCAGTAAACTCTTTACGTAGCTAGTCTATGTCATGAGATAGTTGTAAACTTCATATTTTCATGAAATTTGGCCTATTTCCTAGAGGTTTATAAAATTTATCACCATTCAACGGTGGTGAAGCGTGTCAATTAAGTAGTGAAAGTCATACTTGGCAACCTAGAGAGGAAGTGGGTAGCAGTAAACTCTTTACGTAGCTAGTCTATGTCATGAGATAGTTGTAAACTCATATTTTCATGAAATTTGGCCTATTTCCTAGAGGTTTATAAAATTTATCACCATTCAACGGTGGTGAAGCGTGTCAATTAAGTAGTGAAAGTCTTCCTTGGCATCCCTAGAGAGGAAGTGGGGAGCAGTAAACTCTTTACGTAGCTAGTCTATGTCATGAGCTAGTCGTAAACTTCATATTTTCATGAAATTTGGCCTATTTCCTAGAGGTTTATAAAATTTATCACCATTCAACAGGTGGTGAAGCGTGTCAATTAAGTAGTGAAAGTCTTCCTTGGCATCCTAGAGAGGAAGTGGGTAGCAGTAAACTCTTTACGAAGCTAGTCTATGTCATGAGATAGTTGTAAACTTCATATTTTCATGAAATTTGGCCTATTTCCTAGAGGTTTATAAAATTTATCACCATTCAACGGTGGTGAAGCGTGTCAATTAAGTAGTGAAAGTCTTCCTTGGCATCCTAGAGAGGAAGTGGGTAGCAGTAAACTCTTTACGTAGCTAGTCTATGTCATGAGATAGTTGTAAACTTCATATTTTCATGAAATTTGGCCTATTTCCTAGAGGTTTATAAAATTTATCACCATTCAACGGTAGTGAAGCGTGTCAATTAAGTAGTGAAAGTCTTCCTTGGCATCCTAGAGAGGAAGTGGGTAGCAGTAAACTCTTTACGTAGCTAGTCTATGTCATGAGATAGTTGTAAACTTCATATTTTCATGAAATTTGGCCAATTCCTAGAGGTTTATAAAATTTATTACGATTCAACGGTGGTGAAGCGTGTCAATTAAGTAGTGAAAGTCTTCCTTGTCATCCTAGAGAGGAAGTGGGTAGCAGTAAACTCTTTACGTAGCTAGTCTATGTCATGAGATAGTTGTAAACTTCATATTTTCATGAAATTTGGCCTATTTCCTAGAGGTTTATAAAATTTATCACCATTCAACGGTGGTGAAGCGTGTCAATTAAGTAGTGAAAGTCTTCCTTGTCATCCTAGAGAGGAAGTGGGTAGCAGTAAACTCTTTACGTAGCTAGTCTATGTCATGAGATAGTTGTAAACTTCATATTTTCATGAAATTTGGCCTATTTCCTAGAGGTTTATAACATTTATCACCATTCAACGGTGGTGAAGCGTGTCAATTAAGTAGTGAAAGTCTTCCTTGGCATCCTAGAGAGGAAGTGGGTAGCAGTAAACTCTTTACGTAGCTAGTCTATGTCATGAGATAGTTGTAAACTTCATATTTTCATGAAATTTGGCCTATTTCCTAGAGGTTTATAAAATTTATCACCATTCAACGGTGGTGAAGCGTGTCAATTAAGTAGTGAAGGTCTTCCTTGGCATCCTAGAGAGGAAGTGGGTAGCAGTAAACTCTTTACGTAGCTAGTCTATGTCATGAGATAGTTTGTAAACTTCATATTTTCATGAAATTTGGCCTATTTCCTAGAGGTTTATAAAATTTATCACCATTCAAAAACGGTGGTGAAGCGTGTCAATTAAGTAGTGAAAGTCTTCCTTGGCATCCTAGAGAGGAAGTGGGTAACAGTAAACTCTTTACGTAGCTAGTCTATGTCATGAGATAGTTGTAAACTTCATATTTTCATGAAATTTGGCCTATTTCCTAGAGGTTTATAAAATTTATCACCATTCAACGGTGGTGAAGCGTGTCAATTAAGTAGTGAAAGTCTTCCTTGTCATCCTAGAGAGGAAGTGGGTAGCAGTAAACTCTTTACGTAGCTAGTCTATGTCATGAGATAGTTGTAAACTTCATATTTTCATGAAATTTGGCCAATTCCTAGAGGTTTATAAAATTTATCATCATTCAACGGTGGTGAAGCGTGTCAATTAAGTAGTGAAAGTCTTCCTTGGCATCCTAGAGAGGAAGTGGGTAGCAGTAAACTCTTTACGTAGCTAGTCTATGTCATGAGATAGTTGTAAACTTCATATTTTCATGAAATTTGGCCTATTTCCTAGAGGTTTATAAAATTTATCACCATTCAACGGTGGTGAAGCGTGTCAATTAAGTAGTGAAAGTCTTCCTTGGCATCCTAGAGAGGAAGTGGGTAGCAGTAAACTCTTTACGTAGCTAGTCTATGTCATGAGATAGTTGTAAACTTCATATTTTCATGAAATTTGGCCTATTTCCTAGAGGTTTATAAAATTTATCACCATTCAACGGTGGTGAAGCGTGTCAATTAAGTAGTGAAAGTCTTCCTTGGCATCCTAGAGAGGAAGTGGGTAGCAGTAAACTCTTTACGTAGCTAGTCTATGTCATGAGATAGTTGTAAACTTCATATTTTCATGAAATTTGGCCTATTTCCTAGAGGTTTATAAAATTTATCACCATTCAACGGTGGTGAAGCGTGTCAATTAAGTAGTGAAAGTCTTCCTTGGCATCCTAGAGAGGAAGTGGGTAGCAGTAAACTCTTTACGTAGCTAGTCTATGTCATGAGATAGTTGTAAACTTCATATTTTCATGAAATTTGGCCTATTTCCTAGAGGTTTATAAAATTTATCACCATTCAACGGTGGTGAAGCGTGTCAATTAAGTAGTGAAAGTCTTCCTTGTCATCCTAGAGAGGAAGTGGGTAGCAGTAAACTCTTTACGTAGCTAGTCTATGTCATGAGATAGTTGTAAACTTCATATTTTCATGAAATTTGGCCTATTTCCTAGAGGTTTATAAAATTTATCACCATTCAACGGTGGTGAAGCGTGTCAATTAAGTAGTGAAAGTCTTCCTTGGCATCCTAGAGAGGAAGTGGGTAGCAGTAAACTCTTTACGTAGCTAGTCTATGTCATGAGATAGTTGTAAACTTCATATTTTCATGAAATTTGGCCTATTTCCTAGAGGTTTATAAAATTTATCACCATTCAACGGTGGTGAAGCGTGTCAATTAAGTAGTGAAAGTCTTCCTTGGCATCCTAGAGAGGAAGTGGGTAGCAGTAAACTCTTTACGTAGCTAGTCTATGTCATGAGATAGTTGTAAACTTCATATTTTCATGAAATTTGGCCTATTTCCTAGAGGTTTATAAAATTTATCACCATTCAACGGTGGTGAAGCGTGTCAATTAAGTAGTGAAAGTCTTCCTTGGCATCCTAGAGAGGAAGTGGGTAGCAGTAAACTCTTTACGTAGCTAGTCTATGTCATGAGATAGTTGTAAACTTCATATTTTCATGAAATTTGGCCTATTTCCTAGAGGTTTATAAAATTTATCACCATTCAACGGTGGTGAAGCGTGTCAATCAAGTAGTGAAAGTCTTCCTTTCATCCTAGAGAGGAAGTGGGTAGCAGTAAACTCTTTACGTAGCTAGTCTATGTCATGAGATAGTTGTAAACTTCATATTTTCATGAAATTTGGCCTATTTCCTAGAGGTTTATAAAATTTATTACGATTCAACGGTGGTGAAGCGTGTCAATTAAGTAGTGAAAGTCTTCCTTGGCATCCTAGGGAGGAAGTGGGTAGCAGTAAACTCTTTACGTAGCTAGTCTATGTCATGAGATAGTTGTAAACTTCATATTTTCATGAAATTTGGCCTATTTCCTAGAGGTTTATAAAATTTATCACGATTCAACGGTGGTGAAGCGTGTCAATTAAGTAGTGAAAGTCTTCCTTGGCATCCTAGAGAGGAAGTGGGTAGCAGTAAACTCTTTACGTAGCTAGTCTATGTCATGAGATAGTTGTAAACTTCATATTTTCATGAAATTTGGCCTATTTCCTAGAGGTTTATAAAATTTATCACCATTCAACGGTGGTGAAGCGTGTCAATTAAGTAGTGAAAGTCTTCCTTGGCATCCTAGAGAGGGGAAGTGGGTAGCAGTAAACTCTTTACGTAGCTAGTCTATGTCATGAGATAGTTGTAAACTTCATATTTTCATGAAATTTGGCCTATTTCCTAGAGGTTTATAAAATTTATCACCATTCAACGGTGGTGAAGCGTGTCAATTAAGTAGTGAAAGTCTTCCTTGGCATCCTAGAGAGGAAGTGGGTAGCAGTAAACTCTTTACGTAGCTAGTCTATGTCATGAGATAGTTGTAAACTTCATATTTTCATGAAATTTGGCCTATTTCCTAGAGGTTTATAAAATTTATCACCATTCAACGGTGGTGAAGCGTGTCAATTAAGTAGTGAAAGTCTTCCTTGGCATCCTAGAGAGGAAGTGGGTAGCAGTAAACTCTTTACGTAGCTAGTCTATGTCATGAGATAGTTGTAAACTTCATATTTTCATGAAATTTGGCCTATTTCCTAGAGGTTTATAAAATTTATCACCATTCAACGGTGGTGAAGCGTGTCAATTAAGTAGTGAAAGTCTTCCTTGGCATCCTAGAGAGGAAGTGGGTAGCAGTAAACTCTTTACGAAGCTAGTCTATGTCATGAGATAGTTGTAAACTTCATATTTTCATGAAATTTGGCCTATTTCCTAGAGGTTTATAAAATTTATCACCATTCAACGGTGGTGAAGCGTGTCAATTAAGTAGTGAAAGTCTTCCTTGGCATCCTAGAGAGGAAGTGGGTAGCAGTAAACTCTTTACGTAGCTAGTCTATGTCATGAGATAGTTGTAAACTTCATATTTTCATGAAATTTGGCCTATTTCCTAGAGGTTTATAAAATTTATCACCATTCAACGGTGGTGAAGCGTGTCAATTAAGTAGTGAAAGTCTTCCTTGGCATCCTAGAGAGGAAGTGGGTAGCAGTAAACTCTTTACGAAGCTAGTCTATGTCATGAGATAGTTGTAAACTTCATATTTTCATGAAATTTGGCCTATTTCCTAGAGGTTTATAAAATTTATCACCATTCAACGGTGGTGAAGCGTGTCAATTAAGTAGTGAAAGTCTTCCTTGGTATCCTAGAGAGGAAGTGGGTAGCAGTAAACTCTTTACGTAGCTAGTCTATGTCATGAGATAGTTGTAAACTTCATATTTTCATGAAATTTGGCCTATTTCCTAGAGGTTTATAAAATTTATCACCATTCAACGGTGGTGAAGCGTGTCAATTAAGTAGTGAAAGTCTTCCTTGGCATCCTAGAGAGGAAGTGGGTAGCAGTAAACTCTTTACGTAGCTAGTCTATGTCATGAGATAGTTGTAAACTTCATATTTTCATGAAATTTGGCCTATTTCCTAGAGGTTTATAAAATTTATAACGATTCAACGGTGGTGAAGCGTGTCAATTAAGTAGTGAAAGTCTTCCTTGGCATCCTAGAGAGGAAGTGGGTAGCAGTAAACTCTTTACGTAGCTAGTCTATGTCATGAGATAGTTGTAAACTTCATATTTTCATGAAATTTGGCCTATTTCCTAGAGGTTTATAAAATTTATTACGATTCAACGGTGGTGAAGCGTGTCAATTAAGTAGTGAAAGTCTTCCTTGGCATCCTAGAGAGGAAGTGGGTAGCAGTAAACTCTTTACGTAGCTAGTCTATGTCATGAGATAGTTGTAAACTTCATATTTTCATGAAATTTGGCCTATTTCCTAGAGGTTTATAAAATTTATCACCATTCAACGGTGGTGAAGCGTGTCAATTAAGTAGTGAAAGTCTTCCTTGGCATCCTAGAGAGGAAGTGGTAGCAGTAAACTCTTTACGAGCTAGTCTATGTCATGAGATAGTTGTAAACTTCATATTTTCATGAAATTTGGCCTATTTCCTAGAGGTTTATAAAATTTATCACCATTCAACGGTGGTGAAGCGTGTCAATTAAGTAGTGAAAGTCTTCCTTGGCATCCTAGAGAGAGAAAGTGGGTAGCAGTAAACTCTTTACGAAGCTAGTCTATGTCATGAGATAGTTGTAAACTTCATATTTTCATGAAATTTGGCCTATTTCCTAGAGGTTTATAAAATTTATCACCATTCAACGGTGGTGAAGCGTGTCAATTAAGTAGTGAAAGTCTTCCTTGGCATCCTAGAGAGGAAGTGGGTAGCAGTAAACTCTTTACGTAGCTAGTCTATGTCATGAGATAGTTGTAAACTTCATATTTTCATGAAATTTGGCCTATTTCCTAGAGGTTTATAAAATTTATCACCATTCAACGGTGGTGAAGCGTGTCAATTAAGTAGTGAAAGTCTTCCTTGGCATCCTAGAGAGGAAGTGGGTAGCAGTAAACTCTTTACGTAGCTAGTCTATGTCATGAGATAGTTGTAAACTTCATATTTTCATGAAATTTGGCCTATTTCCTAGAGGTTTATAAAATTTATCACCATTCAACGGTGGTGAAGCGTGTCAATTAAGTAGTGAAAGTCTTCCTTGGCATCCTAGAGAGGAAGTGGGTAGCAGTAAACTCTTTACGAAGCTAGTCTATGTCATGAGATAGTTGTAAACTTCATATTTTCATGAAATTTGGCCTATTTCCTAGAGGTTTATAAAATTTATCACCATTCAACGGTGGTGAAGCGTGTCAATTAAGTAGTGAAAGTCTTCCTTGGCATCCTAGAGAGGAAGTGGGTAGCAGTAAACTCTTTACGTAGCTAGTCTATGTCATGAGATAGTTGTAAACTTCATATTTTCATGAAATTTGGCCTATTTCCTAGAGGTTTATAAAATTTATCACCATTCAACGGTGGTGAAGCGTGTCAATTAAGTAGTGAAAGTCTTCCTTGGCATCCTAGAGAGGAAGTGGGTAGCAGTAAACTCTTTACGTAGCTAGTCTATGTCATGAGATAGTTGTAAACTTCATATTTTCATGAAATTTGGCCTATTTCCTAGAGGTTTATAAAATTTATTACGATTCAACGGTGGTGAAGCGTGTCAATTAAGTAGTGAAAGTCTTCCTTGGCATCCTAGAGAGGAAGTGGGTAGCAGTAAACTCTTTACGTAGCTAGTCTATGTCATGAGATAGTTGTAAACTTCATATTTTCATGAAATTTGGCCTATTTCCTAGAGGTTTATAAAATTTATCACCATTCAACGGTGGTGAAGCGTGTCAATTAAGTAGTGAAAGTCTTCCTTGTCATCCTAGAGAGGAAGTGGGTAGCAGTAAACTCTTTACGTAGCTAGTCTATGTCATGAGATAGTTGTAAACTTCATATTTTCATGAAATTTGGCCTATTTCCTAGAGGTTTATAAAATTTATCACCATTCAACGGTGGTGAAGCGTGTCAATTAAGTAGTGAAAGTCTTCCTTGGCATCCTAGAGAGGAAGTGGGTAGCAGTAAACTCTTTACGTAGCTAGTCTATGTCATGAGATAGTTGTAAACTTCATATTTTCATGAAATTTGGCCTATTTCCTAGAGGTTTATAAAATTTATCACCATTCAACGGTGGTGAAGCGTGTCAATTAAGTAGTGAAAGTCTTCCTTGGCATCCTAGAGAGGAAGTGGGTAGCAGTAAACTCTTTACGTAGCTAGTCTATGTCATGAGATAGTTGTAAACTTCATATTTTCATGAAATTTGGCCTATTTCCTAGAGGTTTATAAAATTTATCACCATTCAACGGTGGTGAAGCGTGTCAATTAAGTAGTGAAAGTCTTCCTTGGCATCCTAGAGAGGAAGTGGGTAGCAGTAAACTCTTTACGTAGCTAGTCTATGTCATGAGATAGTTGTAAACTTCATATTTTCATGAAATTTGGCCTATTTCCTAGAGGTTTATAAAATTTATCACCATTCAACGGTGGTGAAGCGTGTCAATTAAGTAGTGAAAGTCTTCCTTGGCATCCTAGAGAAAGAAGTGGGTAGCAGTAAACTCTTTACGTAGCTAGTCTATGTCATGAGATAGTTGTAAACTTCATATTTTCATGAAATTTGGCCTATTTCCTAGAGGTTTATAAAATTTATCACCATTCAACGGTGGTGAAGCGTGTCAATTAAGTAGTGAAAGTCTTCCTTGGCATCCTAGAGAGGAAGTGGGTAGCAGTAAACTCTTTACGTAGCTAGTCTATGTCATGAGATAGTTGTAAACTTCATATTTTCATGAAATTTGGCCTATTTCCTAGAGGTTTATAAAATTTATCACCATTCAACGGTGGTGAAGCGTGTCAATTAAGTAGTGAAAGTCTTCCTTGGCATCCTAGAGAGGAAGTGGGTAGCAGTAAACTCTTTACGTAGCTAGTCTATGTCATGAGATAGTTGTAAACTTCATATTTTCATGAAATTTGGCCTATTTCCTAGAGGTTTATAAAATTTATTACGATTCAACGGTGGTGAAGCGTGTCAATTAAGTAGTGAAAGTCTTCCTTGGCATCCTAGAGAGGAAGTGGGTAGCAGTAAACTCTTTACGTAGCTAGTCTATGTCATGAGATAGTTGTAAACTTCATATTTTCATGAAATTTGGCCTATTTCCTAGAGGTTTATAAAATTTATCACCATTCAACGGTGGTGAAGCGTGTCAATTAAGTAGTGAAAGTCTTCCTTGGCATCCTAGAGAGGAAGTGGGTAGCAGTAAACTCTTTACGTAGCTAGTCTATGTCATGAGATAGTTGTAAACTTCATATTTTCATGAAATTTGGCCTATTTCCTAGAGGTTTATAAAATTTATCACCATTCAACGGTGGTGAAGCGTGTCAATTAAGTAGTGAAAGTCTTCCTTGGCATCCTAGAGAAAGAAGTGGGTAGCAGTAAACTCTTTACGTAGCTAGTCTATGTCATGAGATAGTTGTAAACTTCATATTTTCATGAAATTTGGCCTATTTCCTAGAGGTTTATAAAATTTATCACCATTCAACGGTGGTGAAGCGTGTCAATTAAGTAGTGAAAGTCTTCCTTGGCATCCTAGAGAGGAAGTGGGTAGCAGTAAACTCTTTACGTAGCTAGTCTATGTCATGAGATAGTTGTAAACTTCATATTTTCATGAAATTTGGCCTATTTCCTAGAGGTTTATAAAATTTATCACCATTCAACGGTGGTGAAGCGTGTCAATTAAGTAGTGAAAGTCTTCCTTGGCATCCTAGAGAGGAAGTGGGTAGCAGTAAACTCTTTACGAAGCTAGTCTATGTCATGAGATAGTTGTAAACTTCATATTTTCATGAAATTTGGCCTATTTCCTAGAGGTTTATAAAATTTATCACCATTCAACGGTGGTGAAGCGTGTCAATTAAGTAGTGAAAGTCTTCCTTGGCATCCTAGAGAGGAAGTGGGTAGCAGTAAACTCTTTACGTAGCTAGTCTATGTCATGAGATAGTTGTAAACTTCATATTTTCATGAAATTTGGCCTATTTCCTAGAGGTTTATAAAATTTATCACCATTCAACGGTGGTGAAGCGTGTCAATTAAGTAGTGAAAGTCTTCCTTGGCATCCTAGAGAGGAAGTGGGTAGCAGTAAACTCTTTACGTAGCTAGTCTATGTCATGAGATAGTTGTAAACTTCATATTTTCATGAAATTTGGCCTATTTCCTAGAGGTTTATAAAATTTATCACCATTCAACGGTGGTGAAGCGTGTCAATTAAGTAGTGAAAGTCTTCCTTGGCATCCTAGAGAGGAAGTGGGTAGCAGTAAACTCTTTACGTAGCTAGTCTATGTCATGAGATAGTTGTAAACTTCATATTTTCATGAAATTTGGCCTATTTCCTAGAGGTTTATAAAATTTATCACCATTCAACGGTGGTGAAGCGTGTCAATTAAGTAGTGAAAGTCTTCCTTGGCATCCTAGAGAGGAAGTGGGTAGCAGTAAACTCTTTACGTAGCTAGTCTATGTCATGAGATAGTTGTAAACTTCATATTTTCATGAAATTTGGCCTATTTCCTAGAGGTTTATAAAATTTATCACCATTCAACGGTGGTGAAGCGTGTCAATTAAGTAGTGAAAGTCTTCCTTGGCATCCTAGAGAGGAAGTGGGTAGCAGTAAACTCTTTACGTAGCTAGTCTATGTCATGAGATAGTTGTAAACTTCATATTTTCATGAAATTTGGCCTATTTCCTAGAGGTTTATAAAATTTATCACCATTCAACGGTGGTGAAGCGTGTCAATTAAGTAGTGAAAGTCTTCCTTGGCATCCTAGAGAGGAAGTGGGTAGCAGTAAACTCTTTACGTAGCTAGTCTATGTCATGAGATAGTTGTAAACTTCATATTTTCATGAAATTTGGCCTATTTCCTAGAGGTTTATAAAATTTATCACCATTCAACGGTGGTGAAGCGTGTCAATTAAGTAGTGAAAGTCTTCCTTGGCATCCTAGAGAGGAAGTGGGTAGCAGTAAACTCTTTACGTAGCTAGTCTATGTCATGAGATAGTTGTAAACTTCATATTTTCATGAAATTTGGCCTATTTCCTAGAGGTTTATAAAATTTATCACCATTCAACGGTGGTGAAGCGTGTCAATTAAGTAGTGAAAGTCTTCCTTGGCATCCTAGAGAGGAAGTGGGTAGCAGTAAACTCTTTACGAAGCTAGTCTATGTCATGAGATAGTTGTAAACTTCATATTTTCATGAAATTTGGCCTATTTCCTAGAGGTTTATAAAATTTATCACCATTCAACGGTGGTGAAGCGTGTCAATTAAGTAGTGAAAGTCTTTCTTGTCATCCTAGAGAGGAAGTGGTTAGCAGTAAACTCTTTACGTAGCTAGTCTATGTCATGAGATAGTTGTAAACTTCATATTTTCATGAAATTTGGCCTATTTCCTAGAGGTTTATAAAATTTATCACCATTCAACGGTGGTGAAGCGTGTCAATTAAGTAGTGAAAGTCTTCCTTGGCATCCTAGAGAGGAAGTGGGTAGCAGTAAACTCTTTACGTAGCTAGTCTATGTCATGAGATAGTTGTAAACTTCATATTTTCATGAAATTTGGCCTATTTCCTAGAGGTTTATAAAATTTATCACCATTCAACGGTGGTGAAGCGTGTCAATTAAGTAGTGAAAGTCTTCCTTGTTATCCTAGAGAGGAAGTGGGTAGCAGTAAACTCTTTACGAAGGTAGTCTATGTCATGAGATAGTTGTAAACTTCATATTTTCATGAAATTTGGCCTATTTCCTAGAGGTTTATAAAATTTATCACCATTCAACGGTGGTGAAGCGTGTCAATTAAGTAGTGAAAGTCTTCCTTGGCATCCTAGAGAGGAAGTGGGTAGCAGTAAACTCTTTACGTAGCTAGTCTATGTCATGAGATAGTTGTAAACTTCATAATTTCATGAAATTTGGTCTATTTCCTAGAGGTTTATAAAATTTATCACCATTCAACGGTGGTGAAGCGTGTCAATTAAGTAGTGAAAGTCTTCCTTGGCATCCTAGAGAGGAAGTGGGTAGCAGTAAACTCTTTACGTAGCTAGTCTATGTCATGAGATAGTTGTAAACTTCATATTTTCATGAAATTTGGCCTATTTCCTAGAGGTTTATAAAATTTATCACCATTCAACGGTGGTGAAGCGTGTCAATTAAGTAGTGAAAGTCTTCCTTGGCATCCTAGAGAGGAAGTGGGTAGCAGTAAACTCTTTACGAAGCTAGTCTATGTCATGAGATAGTTGTAAACTTCATATTTTCATGAAATTTGGCCTATTTCCTAGAGGTTTATAAAATTTATCACCATTCAACGGTGGTGAAGCGTGTCAATTAAGTAGTGAAAGTCTTCCTTGGCATCCTAGAGAGGAAGTGGGTAGCAGTAAACTCTTTACGAAGCTAGTCTATGTCATGAGATAGTTGTAAACTTCATATTTTCATGAAATTTGGCCTATTTCCTAGAGGTTTATAAAATTTATCACCATTCAACATGGTGAAGCGTGTCAATTAAGTAGTGAAAGTCTTCCTTGGCATCCTAGACAGAAAGTGGGTAGCAGTAAACTCTTTACGTAGCTAGTCTATGTCATGAGATAGTTGTAAACTTCATATTTTCATGAAATTTGGCCTATTTCCTAGAGGTTTATAAAATTTATCACCATTCAACGGTGGTGAAGCGTGTCAATTAAGTAGTGAAAGTCTTCCTTGATATCCTAGAGAAAGAAGTGGGTAGCAGTAAACTCTTTACGTAGCTAGTCTATGTCATGAGATAGTTTTAAAAATCATATTTACATGAAATTAGGTCTAAATCAGAGAGTTTTATAAAATTTATCACCATTCAACGGTGGTGAAGAGTGTCAATTAAGTATGAAAGTCTTCCTTGGTATCCTAGAGAGGAAGTAGGTAGCAGTAAACTCTTTACGTAGCTAGTCTATGTCATGAGATAGTTGTAAACTTCATATTTTCATGAAATTTGGCCTATTTCCTAGAGGTTTATAAAATTTATCACCATTCAACGGTGGTGAAGCGTGTCAATTAAGTAGTGAAAGTCTTCCTTGGCATCCTAGAGAGGAAGTGGGTAGCAGTAAACTCTTTACGTAGCTAGTCTATGTCATGAGATAGTTGTAAACTTCATATTTTCATGAAATTTGGCCTATTTCCTAGAGGTTTATAAAATTTATCACCATTCAACGGTGGTGAAGCGTGTCAATTAAGTAGTGACGGTCTTTCCTTGGCATCCTAGAGAGGAAGTGGGTAGCAGTAAACTCTTTACGTAGCTAGTCTATGTCATGAGATAGTTGTAAACTTCATATTTTCATGAAATTTGGCCTATTTCCTAGAGGTTTATAAAATTTATCACCATTCAACGGTGGTGAAGCGTGTCAATTAAGTAGTGAAAGTCTTCCTTGGCATCCTAGAGAGGAAGTGGGTAGCAGTAAACTCTTTACGTAGCTAGTCTATGTCATGAGATAGTTGTAAACTTCATATTTTCATGAAATTTGGCCTATTTCCTAGAGGTTTATAAAATTTATCACCATTCAACGGTGGTGAAGCGTGTCAATTAAGTAGTGAAAGTCTTCCTTGGCATCCTAGAGAGGAAGTGGGTAGCAGTAAACTCTTTACGAAGCTAGTCTATGTCATGAGATAGTTGTAAACTTCATAATTCATGAAATTTGGCCTATTTCCTAGAGGTTTTATAAAATTTTTCAACATTCAACGGTGGTGAAGCGTGTCAATTAAGTAGTGAAAGTCTTCCTTGGCATCCTAGAGAGGAAGTGGGTAGCAGTAAACTCTTTACGTAGCTAGTCTATGTCATGAGATAGTTGTAAACTTCATATTTTCATGAAATTTGGCCTATTTCCTAGAGGTTTATAAAATTTATCACCATTCAAACGGTGGTGAAGCGTGTCAATTAAGTAGTGAAAGTCTTCCTTGGCATCCTAGAGAGGAAGTGGTAGCAGTAAAACTCTTTACGTAGCTAGTCTATGTCATGAGATAGTTGTAAACTTCATATTTTCATGAAATTTGGCCTATTTCCTAGAGGTTTATAAATTTATCACCATTCAACGGTGGTGAAGCGTGTCAATTAAGTAGTGAAAAGTCTTCCTTGGCATCCTAGAGAGGGAAGTGGGTAGCAGTAAACTCTTTACTTAGCTAGTCTATGTCAGAGAATAGTTGTAAACTTCATATTTTCATGAAATTTGGCCTATTTCCTAGAGGTTTATAAAATTTATCACCATTCAACGGTGGTGAAGCGTGTCAATTAAGTAGTAAAGTCTTCCTGGCATCCTAGAGAGGAAGTGGGTAGCAGTAAACTCTTTACGTAGCTAGTCTATGTCATGAGATAGTTGTAAACTTCATATTTTCATGAAATTTGCCTATTTCCTATAGGTTATAAAATTTATCACCATTCAACGGTGGTGAAGCGTGTCAATTAAGTAGTGAAAGTCTTCCTTGGCATCCTAGAGAAAGAAGTGGGTAGCAGTAAACTCTTTACGTAGCTAGTCTATGTCATGAGATAGTTGTAAACTTCATATTTTTATGAAATTTGGCCAATTCCTAGAGGTTTTATAAAATTATATCACCATTCAACGGTGGTGAAGCGTGTCAATTAAGTAGTGAAAGTCTTCCTTGGCATCCTAGAGAGGAAGTGGGTAGCAGTAAACTCTTTACGAAGCTAGTCTATGTCATGAGATAGTTGTAAACTTCATATTTTCATGAAATTTGGCCTATTTCCTAGAGGATTATAAAATTTATCACCATTCAACGGTGGTGAAGCGTGTCAATTAAGTAGTGAAAGTCTTCCTTGGCATCCTAGAGAGGAAGTGGGTAGCAGTAAACTCTTTACGAAGCTAGTCTATGTCATGAGATAGTTGTAAACTTCATATTTTCATGAAATTTGGCCTATTTCCTAGAGGTTTATAAAATTTATCACCATTCAACGGTGGTGAAGCGTGTCAATTAAGTAGTGAAAGTCTTCCTTTGCATCCTAGAAGAGGAAGTGGGTAGCAGTAAACTCTTTACGTAGCTAGTCTATGTCATGAGATAGTTTGTAAACTTCATATTTTCATGAAATTTGGCCTATTTCCTAGAGGTTTATAAAAATTTATCACCATTCAACGGTGGTGAAGCGTGTCAATTAAGTAGTGAAAGTCTTCCTTGGCATCCTAGAGAGGAAGTGGGTAGCAGTAAACTCTTTACGTAGCTAGTCTATGTCATGAGATAGTTGTAAACTTCATATTTTCATGAAATTTGGCCTATTTCCTAGAGGTTTATAAAATTTATTACGATTCAACGGTGGTGAAGCGTGTCAATTAAGTAGTGAAAGTCTTCCTTGGCATCCTAGAGAAAGAAGTGGGTAGCAGTAAACTCTTTACGTAGCTAGTCTATGTCATGAGATAGTTGTAAACTTCATATTTTCATGAAATTTGGCCTATTTCCTAGAGGTTTATAAAATTTATCACCATTCAACGGTGGTGAAGCGTGTCAATTAAGTAGTGAAAGTCTTCCTTGGTATCCTAGAGAAAGAAGTGGGTAGCAGTAAACTCTTTACGAAGCTAGTCTATGTCATGAGATAGTTGTAAACTTCATATTTTCATGAAATTTGGCCTATTTCCTAGAGGTTTATAAAATTTATCACCATTCAACGGTGGTGAAGCGTGTCAATTAAGGTAGTGAAAGTCTTCCTTGGCATCCTAGAGAGGAAGTGGGTAGCAGTAAACTCTTTACGTACTAGTCTATGTCATGAGATAGTTGTAAACTTCATATTTTCATGAAATTTGGCCTATTTCCTAGAGGTTTATATAAAATTTATCACCATTCAACGGTGGTGAAGCGTGTCAATTAAGTAGTGAAAGTCTTCCTTGGCATCCTAGAGAGGAAGTGGGTAGCAGTAAACTCTTTACGTAGCTAGTCTATGTCATGAGATAGTTGTAAACTTCATATTTTCATGAAATTTGGCCTATTTCCTAGAGGTTTATAAAATTTATCACCATTCAACGGTGGTGAAGCGTGTCAATTAAGTAGTGAAAGTCTTCCTTGGCATCCTAGAGAGGAAGTGGGTAGCAGTAAACTCTTTACGTAGCTAGTCTATGTCATGAGATAGTTGTAAACTTCATATTTTCATGAAATTTGGCCTATTTCCTAGAGGTTTATAAAATTTATCACCATTCAACGGTGGTGAAGCGTGTCAATTAAGTAGTGAAAGTCTTCCTTGGCATCCTAGAGAGGAAGTGGGTAGCAGTAAACTCTTTACGTAGCTAGTATATGTCATTAGATATCTGTAAACTTCATATTTTCATGAAATTTGGCCTATTTCCTAGAGGTTTATAAAATTTATCACCATTCAACGGTGGTGAAGCGTGTCAATTAAGTAGTGAAAGTCTTCCTTGGCATCCTAGAGAGGAAGTGGGTAGCAGTAAACTCTTTACGAAGCTAGTCTATGTCATGAGATAGTTGTAAACTTCATATTTTCATGAAATTTGGCCTATTTCCTAGAGGTTTATAAAATTTATCACCATTCAACGGTGGTGAAGCGTGTCAATTAAGTAGTGAAAGTCTTCCTTGGCATCCTAGAGAGGAAGTGGGTAGCAGTAAACTCTTTACGAAGCTAGTCTATGTCATGAGATAGTTGTAAACTTCATATTTTCATGAAATTTGGCCTATTTCCTAGAGGTGTAAATAAAATTTATCACCATTCAACGGTGGTGAAGCGTGTCAATTAAGTAGTGGAAAGTCTTCCTTGGCATCCTAGCGAGGAAGTGGGTAGCAGTAAACTCTTTACGTAGCTAGTCTATGTCATGAGATAGTTGTAAACTTCATATTTTCATGAAATTTGGCCTATTTCCTAGAGGTTTATAAAATTTATTACGATTCAACGGTGGTGAAAGCGTGTCAATTAAGTAGTGAAAGTCTTCCTTGGCATCCTAGAGAGGAAGTGGGTAGCAGTAAACTCTTTACGTAGCTAGTCTAATGTCATGAGATAGTTGTAAACTTCATATTTTCATGAAATTTGGCCTATTTCCTAGAGGTTTATAAAATTTATCACCATTCAACGGTGGTGAAGCGTGTCAATTAAGTAGTGAAAGTCTTCCTTGGCATCCTAGAGAGGAAGTGGGTAGCAGTAAACTCTTTACGAAGCTAGTCTATGTCATGAGATAGTTGTAAACTTCATATTTTCATGAAATTTGGCCTATTTCCTAGAGGTTTATAAAATTTATCACCATTCAACGGTGGTGAAGCGTGTCAATTAAGTAGTGAAAGTCTTCCTTGGCATCCTAGAGAGGAAGTGGGTAGCAGTAAACTCTTTACGAAGCTAGTCTATGTCATGAGATAGTTGTAAACTTCATATTTTCATGAAATTTGGCCTATTTCCTAGAGGTTTATAAAATTTATCACCATTCAACGGTGGTGAAGCGTGTCAATTAAGTAGTGAAAGTCTTCCTTGGCATCCTAGAGAGGAAGTGGGTAGCAGTAAACTCTTTACGTAGCTAGTCTATGTCATGAGATAGTTGTAAACTTCATATTTTCATGAAATTTGGCCTATTTCCTAGAGGTTTATAAAATTTATCACCATTCAACGGTGGTGAAGCGTGTCAATTAAGTAGTGAAAGTCTTCCTTGGCATCCTAGAGAGGAAGTGGGTAGCAGTAAACTCTTTACGTAGCTAGTCTATGTCATGAGATAGTTGTAAACTTCATATTTTCATGAAATTTGGCCTATTTCCTAGAGGTTTATAAAATTTATCACCATTCAACGGTGGTGAAGCGTGTCAATTAAGTAGTGAAAGTCTTCCTTGGCATCCTAGAGAGGAAGTGGGTAGCAGTAAACTCTTTACGTAGCTAGTCTATGTCATGAGATAGTTGTAAACTTCATATTTTCATGAAATTTGGCCTATTTCCTAGAGGTTTATAAAATTTATCACCATTCAACGGTGGTGAAGCGTGTCAATTAAGTAGTGAAAGTCTTCCTTGGCATCCTAGAGAGGAAGTGGGTAGCAGTAAACTCTTTACGTAGCTAGTCTATGTCATTAGATAGTTGTAAACTTCATATTTTCATGAAATTTTTGGCCTATTTCCTAGAGGTTTATAAAATTTATCACCATTCAACGGTGGTGAAGCGTGTCAATTAAGTAGTGAAAGTCTTCCTTGGCATCCTAGAGAAAGAAGTGGGTAGCAGTAAACTCTTTACGTAGCTAGTCTATGTCATGAGATAGTTGTAAACTTCATATTTTCATGAAATTTGCCTAATTTTCCTAGAGGTTTATAAAATTTATCACCATTCAACGGTGGTGAAGCGTGTCAATTAAGTAGTGAAAGTCTTCCTTGGCATCCTAGAGAGGAAGTGGGTAGCAGTAAACTCTTTACGTAGCTAGTCTATGTCATGAGATAGTTGTAAACTTCATATTTTCATGAAATTTGGCCTATTTCCTAGAGGTTTATAAAATTTATCACCATTCAACGGTGGTGAAGCGTGTCAATTAAGTAGTGAAGTCTTCCTTGCATCCTAGAGAGGAAGTGGGTAGCAGTAAACTCTGTACGTAGCTAGTCTATGTCATGAGATAGTTGTAAACTTCATATTTTCATGAAATTTGGCCTATTTCCTAGAGGTTTATAAAATTTATCACCATTCAAAAAACGGTGGTGAAGCGTGTCAATTAAGTAGTGAAAGTTTTCCTTGGCATCCTAGGGAGGACGTGGGTAGCAGTAAACTCTTTACGTAGCTAGTCTATGTCATGAGATAGTTGTAAACTTCATATTTTCATGAAATTTGGCCTATTTCCTAGAGGTTTATAAAATTTATCACCATTCAACGGTGGTGAAGCGTGTCAATTAAGTAGTGAAAGTCTTCCTTGGCATCCTAGAGAGGAAGTGGGTAGCAGTAAACTCTTTACGTAGCTAGTCTATGTCATGAGATAGTTGTAAACTTCATAGTTTCATGAAATTTGGCCTATTTCCTAGAGGTTTATAAAATTTATCACCATTCAACGGTGGTGAAGCGTGTCAATTAAGTAGTGAAGGTCTTCCTTGGCATCCTAGAGAGGAAGTGGGTAGCAGTAAACTCTTTACGTAGCTAGTCTATGTCATGAGATAGTTGTAAACTTCATATTTTCATGAAATTTGGCCTATTTCCTAGAGGTTTATAAAATTTATCACCATTCAACGGTGGTGAAGCGTGTCAATTAAGTAGTGAAAGTCTTCCTTGGCATCCTAGAGAGGAAGTGGGTAGCAGTAAACTCTTTACGTAGCTAGTCTATGTCATGAGATAGTTGTAAACTTCATATTTTCATGAAATTTGGCCTATTTCCTAGAGGTTTATAAAATTTATCACCATTCAACGGTGGTGAAGCGTGTCAATTAAGTAGTGAAAGTCTTCCTTGGCATCCTAGAGAGGAAGTGGGTAGCAGTAAACTCTTTACGAAGCTAGTCTATGTCATGAGATAGTTGTAAACTTCATATTTTCATGAAATTTGGCCTATTTCCTAGAGGTTTATAAAATTTATCACCATTCAACGGTGGTGAAGCGTGTCAATTAAGTAGTGAAAGTGTCCTTGGCATCCTAGAGAGGAAGTGGGTAGCAGTAAACTCTTTACGAAGCTAGTCTATGTCATGAGATAGTTGTAAACTTCATATTTTCATGAAATTTGGCCTATTTCCTAGAGGTTTATAAAATTTATCACCATTCAACGGTGGTGAAGCGTGTCAATTAAGTAGTGAAAGTCTTCCTTGGCATCCTAGAGAGGAAGTGGGTAGCAGTAAACTCTTTACGTAGCTAGTCTATGTCATGAGATAGTTGTAAACTTCATATTTTCATGAAATTTGGCCTATTTCCTAGAGGTTTATAAAATTTATCACCATTCAACGGTGGTGAAGCGTGTCAATTAAGTAGTGAAAGTCTTCCTTGGCATCCTAGAGAAAGAAGTGGGTAGCAGTAAACTCTTTACGTAGCTAGTCTATGTCATGAGATAGTTGTAAACTTCATATTTTCATGAAATTTGGCCTATTTCCTAGAGGTTTATAAAATTTATTACGATTCAACGGTGGTGAAGCGTGTCAATTAAGTAGTGGAAAGTCTTCCTTGGCATCCTAGAGAGGAAGTGGGTAGCAGTAAACTCTTTACGTAGCTAGTCTATGTCATGAGATAGTTGTAAACTTCATATTTTCATGAAATTTGGCCTATTTCCTAGAGGTTTATAAAATTTATCACCATTCAACGGTGGTGAAGCGTGTCAATTAAGTAGTGAAAGTCTTCCTTGGCATCCTAGAGAGGAAGTGGGTAGCAGTAAACTCTTTACGTAGCTAGTCTATGTCATGAGATAGTTGTAAACTTCATATTTTCATGAAATTTGGCCTATTTCCTAGAGGTTTATAAAATTTATCACCATTCAACGGTGGTGAAGCGTGTCAATTAAGTAGTGAAAGTCTTCCTTGGCATCCTAGAGAGGAAGTGGGTAGCAGTAAACTCTTTACGTAGCTAGTCTATGTCATGAGATAGTTGTAAACTTCATATTTTCATGAAATTTTGCCTATTTCCTAGAGGTTTATAAAATTTATCACCATTCAACGGTGGTGAAGCGTGTCAATTAAGTAGTGAAAGTCTTCCTTGGCATCCTAGGGAGGAAGTGGTAGCAGTAAACTCTTTACGTAGCTAGTCTATGTCATGAGATAGCTGTAAACTTCATATTTTCATGAAATTTGGCCTATTTCCTAGAGGTTTTATAAAATTTATCACCATTCAACGGTGGTGAAGCGTGTCAATTAAGTAGTGAAAGTCTTCCTTGGCATCCTAGAGAGGAAGTGGGTAGCAGTAAACTCTTTACGTAGCTAGTCTATGTCATGAGATAGTTGTAAACTTCATATTTTCATGAAATTTGGCCTATTTCCTAGAGGTTTATAAAATTTATCACCATTCAACGGTGGTGAAGCGTGTCAATTAAGTAGTGAAAGTCTTCCTTGGCATCCTAGAGAGGAAGTGGGTAGCAGTAAACTCTTTACGTAGCTAGTCTATGTCATGAGATAGTTGTAAACTTCATATTTTCATGAAATTTGGCCTATTTCCTAGAGGTTTATAAAATTTATCACCATTCAAACGGTGGTGAAGCGTGTCAATAAGTAGTGAAGGTCTTCCTTGGCATCCTAGAGAGGAAGTGGGTAGCAGTAAACTCTTTACGTAGCTAGTCTATGTCATGAGATAGTTGTAAACTTCATATTTTCATGAAATTTGGCCTATTTCCTAGAGGTTTATAAAATTTATCACCATTCAACGGTGGTGAAGCGTGTCAATTAAGTAGTGAAAGTCTTCCTTGGCATCCTAGGGAGGAAGTGGGTTGCAGTAAACTCTTTACGAAGCTAGTCTATGTCATGAGATAGTTGTAAACTTCATATTTTCATGAAATTTGGCCTATTTCCTCGAGGTTTATAAAATTTATTACGATTCAACGGTGGTGAAGCGTGTCAATTAAGTAGTGAAAGTCTTCCTTGGCATCCTAGAGAGAAAGTGGGTAACAGTAAACTCTTTACGTAGCTAGTCTATGTCATGAGATAGTTGTAAACTTCATATTTTCATGAAATTTGGCCTATTTCCTAGAGGTTTATAAAATTTATCACCATTCAACGGTGGTGAAGCGTGTCAATTAAGTAGTGAAAGTCTTCCTTGGCATCCTAGAGAGGAAGTGGGTAGCAGTAAACTCTTTACGTAGCTAGTCTATGTCATGAGATAGTTGTAAACTTCATATTTTCATGAAATTTGGCCTATTTCCTAGAGGTTTATAAAATTTATCACCATTCAACGGTGGTGAAGCGTGTCAATTAAGTAGTGAAAGTCTTCCTTGGCATCCTAGAGAGGAAGTGGGTAGCAGTAAACTCTTTACGTAGCTAGTCTATGTCATGAGATAGTTGTAAACTTCATATTTTCATGAAATTTGGCCTATTTCCTAGAGGTTTATAAAATTTATCACCATTCAACGGTGTGAAGCGTGTCAATTAAGTAGTGAAAGTCTTCCTTTCATCCTAGAGAGGAAGTGGGTAGCAGTAAACTCTTTACGAAGCTAGTCTATGTCATGAGATAGTTGTAAACTTCATATTTTCATGAAATTTGGCCTATTTCCTAGAGGTTTATAAAATTTATCACCATTCAACGGTGGTGAAGCGTGTCAATTAAGTAGTGAAAGTCTTCCTTGGCATCCTAGAGAGGAAGTGGGTAGCAGTAAACTCTTTACGTAGCTAGTCTATGTCATGAGATAGTTGTAAACTTCATATTTTCATGAAATTTGGCCTATTTCCTAGAGGTTTATAAAATTTATCACCATTCAACGGTGGTGAAGCGTGTCAATTAAGTAGTGAAAGTCTTCCTTGGCATCCTAGAGAGGAAGTGGGTAGCAGTAAACTCTTTACGTAGCTAGTCTATGTCATGAGATAGTTGTAAACTTCATATTTTCATGAAATTTGGCCTATTTCCTAGAGGTTTATAAAATTTATCACCATTCAACGGTGGTGAAGCGTGTCAATTAAGTAGTGAAAGTCTTCCTTGGCATCCTAGAGAGGAAGTGGGTAGCAGTAAACTCTTTACGTAGCTAGTCTATGTCATGAGATAGTTGTAAACTTCATATTTTCATGAAATTTGGCCTATTTCCTAGAGGTTTATAAAATTTATCACCATTCAACGGTGGTGAAGCGTGTCAATTAAGTAGTGAAAGTCTTCCTTGGCATCCTAGAGAGGAAGTGGGTAGCAGTAAACTCTTTACGTAGCTAGTCTATGTCATGAGATAGTTGTAAACTTCATATTTTCATGAAATTTGGCCTATTTCCTAGAGGTTTATAAAATTTATCACCATTCAACGGTGGTGAAGCGTGTCAATTAAGTAGTGAAAGTCTTCCTTGGCATCCTAGAGAGGAAGTGGGTAGCAGTAAACTCTTTACGTAGCTAGTCTATGTCATGAGATAGTTGTAAACTTCATATTTTCATGAAATTTGGCCTATTTCCTAGAGGTTTATAAAATTTATCACCATTCAACGGTGGTGAAGCGTGTCAATTAAGTAGTGAAAGTCTTCCTTGAAATCCTAGAGAGGAAGTTGGTAGCAGTAAACTCTTTACGTAGCTAGTCTATGTCATGAGATAGTTGTAAACTTCATATTTTCATGAAATTTGGCCTATTTCCTAGAGGTTTATAAAATTTATCACCATTCAACGGTGGTGAAGCGTGTCAATTAAGTAGTGAAAGTCTTCCTTGGCATCCTAGAGAGGAAGTGGGTAGCAGTAAACTCTTTACGTAGCTAGTCTATGTCATGAGATAGTTGTAAACTTCATATTTTCATGAAATTTGGCCTATTTTCCTAGAGGTTTATAAAATTTATCACCATTCAACGGTGGTGAAGCGTGTCAATTAAGTAGTGAAAGTCTTCCTTGGCATCCTAGAGAGGAAGTGGGTAGCAGTAAACTCTTTACGTAGCTAGTCTATGTCATGAGATAGTTGTAAACTTCATATTTTCATGAAATTTGGCCTATTTCCTAGAGGTTTATAAAATTTATCACCATTCAACGGTGGTGAAGCGTGTCAATTAAGTAGTGAAAGTCTTCCTTGGCATCCTAGAGAGGAAGTGGGTAGCAGTAAACTCTTTACGTAGCTAGTCTATGTCATGAGATAGTTGTAAACTTCATATTTTCATGAAATTTGGCCTATTTCCTAGAGGTTTATAAAATTTATCACCATTCAACGGTGGTGAAGCGTGTCAATTAAGTAGTGAAAGTCTTCCTTGGCATCCTAGAGAGGAAGTGGGTAGCAGTAAACTCTTTACGTAGCTAGTCTATGTCATGAGATAGTTGTAAACTTCATATTTTCATGAAATTTGGCCTATTTCCTAGAGGTTTATAAAATTTATCACCATTCAACGGTGGTGAAGCGTGTCAATTAAGTAGTGAAGTTATTCCTTGGCATCCTAGAGAGGAAGTGGGTAGCAGTAAACTCTTTACGTAGCTAGTCTATGTCATGAGATAGTTGTAAACTTCATATTTTCATGAAATTTGGCCTATTTCCTAGAGGTTTATAAAATTTATCACCATTCAACGGTGGTGAAGCGTGTCAATTAAGTAGTGAAAGTCTTCCTTGGCATCCTAGAGAGGAAGTGGGTAGCAGTAAACTCTTTACGAAGCTAGTCTATGTCATGAGATAGTTGTAAACTTCATATTTTCATGAAATTTGGCCTATTTCCTAGAGGTTTATAAAATTTATCACCATTCAACGGTGGTGAAGCGTGTCAATTAAGTAGTGAAAGTCTTCCTTGGCATCCTAGAGAGGAAGTGGGTAGCAGTAAACTCTTTACGAAGCTAGTCTATGTCATGAGATAGTTGTAAACTTCATATTTTTTTCATGAAATTTGGCCTATTTCCTAGAGGTTTATAAAATTTATCACCATTCAACGGTGGTGAAGCGTGTCAATTAAGTAGTGAAAGTCTTCCTTGGCATCCTAGAGAGGAAGTGGGTAGCAGTAAACTCTTTACGAAGCTAGTCTATGTCATGAGATAGTTGTAAACTTCATATTTTCATGAAATTTGCCTATTTCCTAGAGGTTTATAAAATTTATCACCATTCAACGGTGGTGAAGCGTGTCAATTAAGTAGTGAAAGTCTTCCTTGGCATCCTAGAGAGGAAGTGGGTAGCAGTAAACTCTTTACGTAGCTAGTCTATGTCATGAGATAGTTGTAAACTTCATATTTCATGAAATTTGGTCTATTTCCTAGAGGTTTATAAAATTTATCACCATTCAACGGTGGTGAAGCGTGTCAATTAAGTAGTGAAAGTCTTCCTTGGCATCCTAGAGAGGAAGTGGGTAGCAGTAAACTCTTTACGTAGCTAGTCTATGTCATGAGATAGTTGTAAACTTCATATTTTCATGAAATTTGGCCTATTTCCTAGAGGTTTATAAAATTTATCACCATTCAACGGTGGTGAAGCGTGTCAATTAAGTAGTGAAAGTCTTCCTTGGCATCCTAGAGAGGAAGTGGGTAGCAGTAAACTCATTACGTAGCTAGTCTATGTCATGAGATAGTTGTAAACTTCATATTTTCATGAAATTTGGCCTATTTCCTAGAGGTTTATAAAATTTATCACCATTCAACGGTGGTGAAGCGTGTCAATTAAGTAGTGAAAGTCTTCCTTGGCATCCTAGAGAGGAAGTGGGTAGCAGTAAACTCTTTACGTAGCTAGTCTATGTCATGAGATAGTTGTAAACTTCATATTTTCATGAAATTTGGCCTATTTCCTAGAGGTTTATAAAATTTATCACCATTCAACGGTGGTGAAGCGTGTCAATTAAGTAGTGAAGGTCTTCCTTGGCATCCTAGAGAGGAAGTGGGTAGCAGTAAACTCTTTACGTAGCTAGTCTATGTCATGAGATAGTTGTAAACTTCATATTTTTTTTATGAAATTTGGCCTATTTCCTAGAGGTTTATAAAATTTATCACCATTCAACGGTGGTGAAGCGTGTCAATTAAGTAGTGAAAGTCTTCCTTGGCATCCTAGAGAGGAAGTGGGTAGCAGTAAACTCTTTACGTAGCTAGTCTATGTCATGAGATAGTTGTAAACTTCATATTTTCATGAAATTTGGCCTATTTCCTAGAGGTTTATAAAATTTATCACCATTCAACGGTGGTGAAGCGTGTCAATTAAGTAGTGAAAGTCTTCCTTGGCATCCTAGAGAGGAAGTGGGTAGCAGTAAACTCTTTACGTAGCTAGTCTATGTCATGAGATAGTTGTAAACTTCATATTTTCATGAAATTTGGCCTATTTCCTAGAGGTTTATAAAATTTATCACCATTCAACGGTGGTGAAGCGTGTCAATTAAGTAGTGAAAGTCTTCCTTGGCATCCTAGAGAGGAAGTGGGTAGCAGTAAACTCTTTACGTAGCTAGTCTATGTCATGAGATAGTTGTAAACTTCATATTTTCATGAAATTTGGCCTATTTCCTAGAGGTTTATAAAATTTATCACCATTCAACGGTGGTGAAGCGTGTCAATTAAGTAGTGAAAGTCTTCCTTGGCATCCTAGAGAGGAAGTGGGTAACAGTAAACTCTTTACGTAGCTAGTCTATGTCATGAGATTGTTGTAAACTTCATATTTTCATGAAATTTGGCCTATTTCCTAGAGGTTTATAAAATTTATCACCATTCAACGGTGGTGAAGCGTGTCAATTAAGTAGTGAAAGTCTTCCTTGGCATCCTAGAGATAGAAGTGGGTAGCAGTAAACTCTTTTCGTAGCTAGTCTATGTCATGAGATAGTTGTAAACTTCATATTTTCATGAAATTTGGCCTATTTCCTAGAGGTTTATAAAATTTATCACCATTCAACGGTGGTGAAGCGTGTCAATTAAGTAGTGAAAGTCTTCCTTGGCATCCTAGAGAGGAAGTGGGTAGCAGTAAACTCTTTACGAAGCTAGTCTATGTCATGAGATAGTTGTAAACTTCATATTTTCATGAAATTTGGCCTATTTCCTAGAGGTTTATAAAATTTATCACCATTCAACGGTGGTGAAGCGTGTCAATTAAGTAGTGAAAGTCTTCCTTGGCATCCTAGAGAGGAAGTGGGTAGCAGTAAACTCTTTACGTAGCTAGTCTATGTCATGAGATAGTTGTAAACTTCATATTTTCATGAAATTTGGCCTATTTCCTAGAGGTTTATAAAATTTATCACCATTCAACGGTGGTGAAGCGTGTCAATTAAGTAGTGAAGGTCTTCCTTGGCATCCTAGAGAGGAAGTGGGTAGCAGTAAACTCTTTACGTAGCTAGTCTATGTCATGAGATAGTTGTAAACTTCATATTTTCATGAAATTTGGCCTATTTCCTAGAGGTTTATAAAATTTATCACCATTCAACGGTGGTGAAGCGTGTCAATTAAGTAGTGAAAGTCTTCCTTGGCATCCTAGAGAGGAAGTGGGTAGCAGTAAACTCTTTACGAAGCTAGTCTATGTCATGAGATAGTTGTAAACTTCATATTTTCATGAAATTTGGCCTATTTCCTAGAGGTTTATAAAATTTATCACCATTCAACGGTGGTGAAGCGTGTCAATTAAGTAGTGAAAGTCTTCCTTGGCATCCTAGAGAGGAAGTGGGTAGCAGTAAACTCTTTACGTAGCTAGTCTATGTCATGAGATAGTTGTAAACTTCATATTTTCATGAAATTTGGCCTATTTCCTAGAGGTTTATAAAATTTATCACCATTCAACGGTGGTGAAGCGTGTCAATTAAGTAGTGAAAGTCTTCCTTGGCATCCTAGAGAGGAAGTGGGTAGCAGTAAACTCTTTACGTAGCTAGTCTATGTCATGAGATAGTTGTAAACTTCATATTTTCATGAAATTTGGCCTATTTCCTAGAGGTTTATAAAATTTATCACCATTCAACGGTGGTGAAGCGTGTCAATTAAGTAGTGAAAGTCTTCCTTGGCATCCTAGAGAGGGGAAGTGGGTAGCAGTAAACTCTTTACTTAGCTAGTCTATGTCATGAGATAGTTGTAAACTTCATATTTTCATGAAATTTGGCCTATTTCCTAGAGGTTTATAAAATTTATCACCATTCAACGGTGGTGAAGCGTGTCAATTAAGTAGTGAAAGTCTTCCTTGGCATCCTAGAGAGGAAGTGGGTAGCAGTAAACTCTTTACGTAGCTAGTCTATGTCATGAGATAGTTGTAAACTTCATATTTTCATGAAATTTGGCCTATTTCCTAGAGGTTTATAAAATTTATCACCATTCAACGGTGGTGAAGCGTGTCAATTAAGTAGTGAAAGTCTTCCTTGGTATCCTAGAGAGGAAGTGGGTAGCAGTAAACTCTTTACGAAGCTAGTCTATGTCATGAGATAGTTGTAAACTTCATATTTTCATGAAATTTGGCCTATTTCCTAGAGGTTTATAAAATTTATCACCATTCAACGGTAGTGAAGCGTGTCAATTAAGTAGTGAAAGTCTTCCTTGGCATCCTAGAGAGGAAGTGGTACAGTAAACTCTTTACGTAGCTAGTCTATGTCATGAGATAGTTGTAAACTTCATATTTCATGAAATTTGGCCTATTTCCTAAGGTTTATAAAATTTATCACCATTCAACGGTGGTGAAGCGTGTCAATTAAGTAGTGAAAGTCTTTCTTGGCATCCTAGAGAGGAAGTGGGTAACAGTAAACTCTTTACGTAGCTAGTCTATGTCATGAGATAGTTGTAAACTACATATTTTCATGAAATTTTGGCCTATTTCCTAGAGGTTTATAAAATTTATCACCATTCAACGTGGTGAAGCGTGTCAATTAAGTAGTGAAAGTCTTCCTTGGCATCCTAGAGAGGAAGTGGGTAGCAGTAAACTCTTTACGTAGCTAGTCCTATGTCATGAGATAGTTGTAAACTTCATATTTTCATGAAATTTGGCCTATTTCCTAGAGGTTTATAAAATTTATCACCATTCAACGGTGGTGAAGCGTGTCAATTAAGTAGTGAAAGTCTTCCTTGGCATCCTAGAGAGGAAGTGGGTAGCAGTAAACTCTTTACGTAGCTAGTCTATGTCATGAGATAGTTGTAAACTTCATATTTTCATGAAATTTGGCCTATTTCCTAGAGGTTTATAAAATTTATCACCATTCAACGGTGGTGAAGCGTGTCAATTAAGTAGTGAAAGTCTTCCTTGGCATCCTAGAGAGGAAGTGGGTAGCAGTAAACTCTTTACGTAGCTAGTCTATGTCATGAGATAGTTGTAAAATTCATATTTCATGAAATTTGGCCTATTTCCTAGAGGTTTATAAAATTTATCACCATTCAACGGTGGTGAAGCGTGTCAATTAAGTAGTGAAAGTCTTCCTTGGCATCCTAGAGAGGAAGTGGGTAGCAGTAAACTCTTTACGTAGCTAGTCTATGTCATGAGATAGTTGTAAACTTCATATTTTCATGAAATTTGGCCTATTTCCTAGAGGTTTATAAAATTTATCACCATTCAACGGTGGTGAAGCGTGTCAATTAAGTAGTGAAAGTCTTCCTTGGCATCCTAGAGAGGAAGTGGGTAGCTGTAAACTCTTTTCGAAGCTAGTATATGTCATGAGATAGTTGTAAACATCATATTTTCATGAAATTTGGCCTATTTCCTAGAGGTTTATAAAATTTATCACCATTCAACGGTGGTGAAGCGTGTCAATTAAGTAGTGAAAGTCTTCCTTGGTATCCTAGAGAAAGAAGTGGGTTGCAGTAAACTCTTTACGAAGCTAGTCTATGTCATGAGATAGTTGTAAACTTCATATTTTCATGAAATTTGGCCTATTTCCTAGAGGTTTATAAAATTTATCACCATTCAACGGTGGTGAAGCGTGTCAATTAAGTAGTGAAAGTCTTCCTTGGTATCCTTGAGAGAAAGTGGGTAACAGTAAACTCTTTACGTAGCTAGTCTATGTCATGAGATAGTTGTAAACTACATATTTTCATGAAATTTGGCCTATTTCCTAGAGGTTTATAAAATTTATCACCATTCAACGGTGGTGAAGCGTGTCAATTAAGTAGTGAAAGTCTTCCTTGGCATCCTAGAGAGGAAGTGGGTAACAGTAAACTCTTTACGTAGCTATTCTATGTCATGAGATAGTTGTAAACTTCATATTTTCATGAAATTTGGCCTATTTCCTAGAGGTTTATAAAATTTATCACCATTCAACGGTGGTGAAGCGTGTCAATTAAGTAGTGAAAGTCTTCCTTGGCATCCTAGAGAGGAAGTGGGTAGCAGTAAACTCTTTACGAAGCTAGTATGGCTAGAATTTCATTGTTTGGAACATCAGACTTGGAAAAATTGATTTTGACTTTCTAGTAAGTTTGTAAATTGCTGTACTATCAGAAACCACTAATCTTTTTATATAGGTGATAAAATCTAAGTGTCTGTGAGGAGAAGTTGGTGACACCAACGAAGGATAATAGTATCATGCTGATTGCCTATAGGCAGTGGTCAATACACGTGGTGGGGGACTGAGACGCCACGGTGAGACTGCTTCGCTGGCCGTTTGCTGAGACTTCTGCAACACATTTTTTGAAGAATACTATCTCTTATATCTCCTAGTATGATTTGGTTAACTGTAAAATGTAGAATAATGTAAATGTAGAATTGGGCGATTGGGCTGAAACTACCCGCTGGGAAGGCCGATCATGGACTGACATCGGCTGCCGATTAATGACCGACAAAGGCCGCGGGGGTATGGGATAGATATCGGCCTAATATCAGCTGCCGATATCGGCAACTGATAGCCCACCGATTATACTATCAACTGCTTCATTTTGATTACTTTATTAATAGGAATAATTAAAATACTTGATCAATAGGCTCGTTAGGCCAATCTATGTACAACGTGGTTGACTTGATTGCATATTACTTGATATATCGAACATCATGCGATAGTTAAAGACATTGAAAGGAAATGCACATTATCTCAGGAAGTTTGATATCACATCGCTTGTAAATAGAGACAGCAAGTGCCGGATAACACAGATATCACTACGTCAACATTGGCTCTATACAGTTTGCTATGAAACCACGAATTATACAATGATAACGAAACCATAATCAATACTCAGGAACTTTATTACAAGCAAAACCTCAATAAACAGATGTTGAAATTATTTATGAGATCAAACTAGTATAGGCTACACACATATACTCCAGATGCCCCATGTGATTATCACAAGTTTGCAGGTGCTACTTGTCAGTGAGCTTCATTACGATCGTCTTGCTCTTCCCCCATCTCTGTCCGAAGCCAGGCAATGTGTCGACTTATCTACGTCTACTCCACCCGAGCGAGATTTGTGTCAGGAAACTGTCGAACAACCGCATCTGAAATAAAAAAACGGATAGATCTACAGTGCTTAGCCACCAACGTACTTAACATGTAAGGTGTTAAGATACAATGGATCATTATCCGCCAATATTTATTTTTCATTTTTGAGTCTTCTACCTCAAGTTTTTGACAGAAACTTTTTCAAAAATCAAAAATATCTTATTGCCGACTTGCGGCTAACCAAACACGACAAAATTAAAAGTAAAAATGACCGGAGCTGAAGATAAATCGGAGGAGAAGCTCAAATGTTCAAATGTCTCTGTTTATTGAATGGGAAGGAGAGATAAACAAGTTCATAATCAATCTAAATCAAATATCTCGATCAGCAATAACACTAATCAAAACGCAAAAGTGAATTGTTTTATCAATTGCCGGCTCTTTTCTTTATTAAACGTAGTTAATTCACGATAACTTTCCAATCAGTGACTAACTCATATTTAATATTTTTAATATAAAATCAAAACTAATAAAAACGGAACAAATCAAAACTCTCTTTAGTTGAACGTCATTAAATTCTAATGGCAATTATGGAATACTGATTTGCTACTGCGAAATTGATCTTATCATCAATAGTTACAAGAATTGATGATGCAAAGCATAATTATCACTTATAAATGCTGAATTCTGACACTTAATAGCTATATCATCAATCGTTTTGCAAATAAACAACTCCTCATGCTTGACACGCTCAGTGATCGAAACTGATTTTACAAGCCACTTGACATGCTCCATCAAGAAAAATCTAAAGAATATTTCAGAGTAGCATCTTCCGAATAATCGTTTGCGCTGCCATTTTATCAGAAGTTGAAAATCAGTTTAAAGAAGGTTTTATATTAACAGAAAGTAGTTGATAAAACGTTGATCACCCCACTTTCTTCAACGTTTTTAAGTAACGTTGAATCAACGTTATATCAGCGGCCAAAGCGTCACGATATCAACCATCCATCAACGTTGAATCAACCGTTTATCAACCAAAATCTCGTTGAACATCAACGTTTTTTCACCGTTGATTCAACGTCATCTTTTTAATTGGGACATTATTGATGCAATTTTGTTCACTTAGCTAAACAAACCTGGTTTCAATAAAACTATGGTCTTTAAATACAAGAATGTATGTCCAAGCTTGTGGTACCCATCACATATGTTCAATTTCAACCACATTGTTCGCATTATATACTTCATATTTCAATAGAAATAAATTATTTCGGGGTATTTATAAATTCACATTGGTGTTTTAAATAATGATAATTACGAATATCATCATTTATGATTCACAGCAAGCTGCACATTACTAAAATATATATGTTTTCACGCATGCATCATTCCATTAATAAATTTCCATCAACTACACACATATATATTTCCCACAAAGTATGATATTTCCCCGATCTAGACCCGATATAAGACGATTGTACATTGAACACATAAAAAAATTTGGCGAGAAATTGTCATGCTACTGATGGCATTATTAGTAGCATTGAAGCCGTATTTTATGCAATAGCATATTCATCATCGGCATTGAGCTTGCCCGATCATGTTTATACATCGGGCCGATAAAGGCTTTCCCAGCGGGTACACCGGCCACTTGGTTGGGACTGGAGAGAGGTTGTATGGGTAGTTCAGGTAGATCGGAGTTGAAATGAAGAAGTTTTGGCTACTGGCATGTCAAAAAGTTAGTGACCGGGCCAATAAATGCGGATTAAAGAAGAGTTAAAGAACGAATATCGCTGTGAAACTGTGCAGGGGTGTAGAACATCTAACATTCTCCAGTGTCTGAAAAAACTAAGTGAAATATAGAAAAATAAAGAAGTTATGCCAACTGGCAGTTTTTCAAATTTTGGCTACTGGCACATTTTACAGTTAACCGGTCTATATTACTAAAGCCCTAATGTAATATTTTACATTTTCGAAAAAATATTTTCGTCTCATTGATTGGTTGGGGCATCTCTATTTTGATTGGCTGTTATTTCAGGTTTACAAGTTTACAAGTTTAAGAAGTTGTTCACGTGACAAACGATCTGATCCGGTCGGTAGACCTACAGTTACAGTAATTGCAGTAATCAAGAAGTGTACCATGATCTGTGAAAATTTCAGGTAACTTCGTGCAAACTTCCGGACTATATCTTCATGTGGTTTTTATTTCTTGATGTCGTGAACTCTTATCATGTTGTGATCATCACTTCTCAAATTTGTAAATATAGGCCCTATAGATCTCACGTATTTTGTATATGGTATATGATGCATATCATGATGACTCTGAAAATGTGTAAATATGTAGGTCTCATATAATTTGTTTATGATGGTATATGATGTGTATGTACATCATGATCACTCGGTAAATTTGTAAATATATATCTCATGTATTTTTTAGTGATGTTAAACTTTGCGTATGCATATGATACACGTGTTATCAACGCTTGCTTGTAAGTGCCCCTGCGGCCATCGCTTTGCGTTTTCTGTATATTTCAGAATAAATATTTATGACTTATGACTTATGTCTTTTGAGAATGCCAGTTTTCATGTTTTCCCAATTCATCTTTCTGATGAGATTTGCTCACGGAGGAGAACAAGATGCAACTACAGCTCTTCATAATCTACAAAGAATTCGCATGACGCGTGCTCCGTGATGTTTATTTGCGAGTTTTGGTTATTATCATATTTGCGGATTATTACGCTTCAGGTAGATGCTCTGCTTTCATAATATTAGCGTACCTCATAGTCCACCTCATAGTGCACCTCATA